>JAVMKO010000001.1:138570177-138617677 GCA_032164245.1 Sternotherus odoratus | reverse complement strand
CTCTTTTTTTTTTTTTTTTTTTTTGCTTTTCTAACTTGGTTATGTATGTAACTTACTGAACTTTTTTAGGTTGGAAAATGGTTCAAAGCATACTGTGCACAAGACATGCGCCACAACCCACACACTGCAGCCCCTTCCCTCTATTTAGTGACCTTCAGTCTCAGCCCCCAACTCAGGACAGTTTTGACAGTGCAGCTGCAATATATTAATTTTTCCTTAACAGTTTAGTGGTGCAGGGAGTGCTAGTGTTTGCATTTACTGTGGCAGGATAGCATCCCTGAGCACATCACCTTAGGGCACAGTGTGACCTTGCAGGCCAGCTGCCCTCTTTCAATCTTGCAATGATGTACTCACTCCTGGGGACTGAGAATAGAATCTCTCCTTTGTGGGGAGGCTCTTTTATTACCTCCTTTTATAAACTAAAAAAACCCTCCCTTGCTAGACCCCCAACTCCAACCCTTCTTCTGGCTGGCCCTGAGGCTAATGGCGACAGGCATCCTCTTCCCCTTTCAAAAAATGCTGGCTGTCCTCTCAGAGCTGGGTTATCGTGCAAAATATACTCAGACTCCTCACATAAAAAGTTTACAGCTCTACTCCTGGAGCTTAGTGATTCTTTGGGTCTCAGTAGGCCACACCCAGCTTCTCTGTAGCTAGACCCTATTTATTTTCTCAATCACTAGCAGCAAGTCTGTCTAGAAGCATTACCCTCCAACTGAACTCTGGTAACCTTGCATCAATCCCAGGTGCTCATTAGTCAGTTAACGACCTAGGCAGCTGGTTGACAGTTAATTCCTTACAGGTGGGCCAAAATGGATTTGTTTCCCTTCAAGAAGCACAAAATGGATAGATTGGGCCTTGACTCCCTTAAAAGGAGTGACAGAAGGTGCTTGTGAATGTGTGTACGTACACACACACACACACACACACTTAAATTTTCACTGTAAAATTCCCTGGGTGTCTAAGTTTCTGCCTCTAGGCATGCATACGACGCTTCACTCTAGGCACCCACATGGCTATATCACAAAGAAGCCTCCATGTGAGCCACAAACTAGGTAAGTGTTGAGTCATCTATCATTCTTGTGGAGTCCAATCAGGTAGGCATGCTCAGAGAATGCCCACCAGGTCACATACCATTCATGATCTGGTTGGCAGACTTGGTGGTACCCACCCTATGCCTTTTAGGCCAGGGGTGAGAGCACCAACCCGGCTTATGGGAGACCCGGGTTCCATTTTCCTCCTCCCCCACCCCATCCAATGGGAAAAAGGGATTTGAACAGGACCTCCCCTATTGCAGAAAAGTGCCCTAACCACTAGGCTATAGGCTATGCTGATGCCGGTTTCCTCTCCTGTTGAAGCTTTCCCAACATATACAAATATTTAAACAAAAACTGGGCCAGGGAGTATGAGACTAGCTCTACAGCAGTGGTTCCCAAAGTGGGCGATACCACCCCCTGGTGGGCGCTGGAACGATTCAGGGGGGCGATAGTAGCCTCAGGTGCAATTGGGGGGTGTTGAATAAAAATAGGGGGCGGTGAAAGAATAAAGAAAGAGGAGAAGATAAGAAAATTTTGAAAAACCGTTCGTACATGTTTCATCTATTGTATAACATAGGAAGTCATAGTGATTAGGTACTTTATTTTCCAAATTGGGGGGCGTTGAATAAAATTATTAGCAAATTAATTAACTAAAAAAGAAGCCGACTGCAAATAACTAATCGCGGTGATTTAAGAATGCTGCTGACAAAGATAGAGCCGAATATTAACAAATTGATAGCAGCGCACCAGGTTCATCCTCAGAATTATTTTTAATGTTATTTGTGACTTTTATTTAAATATTATCCTTCATTATCATAATTTTCTGTGTGTAATGCAAATGTTACTCTGGTCGATTTCAATAAATAATTTTATAATTTTAAGCTTCAACATGTCTTATTTGCAACAATGTCTTTTCTTACTATGTTGTAGGACGTAGGTAGAAATATAGATACATAAAATAAAGCAAATTTGTCACTGCATCTTTCTGTTTGTTCACTTAAAGAAGGTAGATTTTCAGGGGGGCGCGGAGTAATTTTTTATCTGAAAAAGGGGCGGTAGGCCAAATAAGTTTGGGAACCTCTGCTCTATAGCCTGGTTGCTACTGCTATTGTTATGAGATGGGAGACCCTGGGTTTAAAGCCCCCTCCCTGGATTAGGCATCTAAGCTGAATGACTACAGGAAAGAAGTTCCTCGCTGTGGCTCTCAAGCAAAGAAAGCACCTTCCTGGAGCCTGGGTTTAGATACCTACCTGCTGGAGAGGGGTGGAGCTGAAGACACACCCTTCTTGTCTGCAGATCACATTCTTAGGCACCGGTCTCTCTGCCTGCATTGTATAGGGAGTCCAGGTGCCCACACTTAAGCTTTGTTGATCACGTGTTGCTCCACTGATTTTCTAGGCATTGCAATGCTTGAGTCCCTTTGTGGGCTCTGGGCACCCTGCCTCCCTTGATACCATCTCCATTGCAGTTCAAGACATTTGCAATGGTCATTGACTCTTGATTAAGGACGAGGCTTTTGAAAACGCTGAAACTACCCCATGAGCAATGAACACAAAGGTAGTGAGCAGGACTGTCTTATTGTTAACGCTCTATTTTCCTCACCTCCTTACAAAGGGTAGGCAGTGTTATCTATAGAAATGTCCGACTGGGAGGGTGCAGGCACCACTAACTACCAAAGTCTGTCACATGGGGGCTGTCACGTGGGTCACCTTCATTATTTGTTATTTAAAGCAAGTTTATGTTTTCTTAATTGGCCTTTGTCTGCTCTTTAATTGAGCTGACTGAACGTTATACTGAATTTCTGTGGAGCGCATTTCCTTTCCATTGTCGTTATAAATAGGGTGAGCCCAGCCTCAGTTCTCATTTGTGTTGCTCACACTCTCATTATGTATACACACAACACACAGACACACCGTCCAGCACAATAGGGCCCTCCTCTCTGGTGCAGTATTCAAATCCATAATAAAGCACTTTACCAGCATTAGTTAGTTAGGCCTTAGTTGCAGCACCATTATGGAGACAGGAAAATCTCATTCACTCATTTTATGGAGGAGGAAACTGAAGTTGAGAGACTTGCCCTGCGTCCCTGAGGGAGCCAGTCTCCCTCAAGATTAGAGACCAGTACCATGTCTAATCCACTAAATCATCATCAACTCAGATGTGCCCACAAGCAAGTCCCCTCCTTCTAGGATGACCAAACCGCAAGTGTGAAAAATTGGGACAGGGAGTGGGGGGGTAATAGGAGCCTATTTAAGAAAAAGATCCAAAAATCGGAACTGTCCCTATAAAATCGGGACATCTGGTCACCCTATCTTCTTCGGTTTCCTTCCCTATAAAAGAAAGTCATTAATTACTTACTACTCTAAGGTACACCTAGCTTGGACCCTCAGTGCATTCCATTAACTGGAGCTAATTGGTTTTGTCACTGGAGAGATGTGGGAAAGAATTCCGTTCTCAACAGATTTCTGGCATTTGTGAGTCCATTCACATTATAAGCCAAAATTCAGTCCCGGTGCAGCTCCATTGCAATCCCACACAGTACTTCAGGAGCTGAATTTGGCTCTAGTTTCGAGTATACCCCTGCTTGAAGCTTAAGAAGTAACTTGGGCATGGAGAAGCAGGGTCATAGATGCAGCAGCAGTATCGGGGATGCCATTCTGTGCACATGAAGTTTCCAGCAAGCACTTACTGCATGGTTCACAAGTCGAAGGGAAGAGATTGAGGAGCTGGTCAACTACCCGTCTCACTCCTGGAGGTTCCTGGCATCAATGTGCTAGACGTGGCACCAGCAACTTGTGTTGGGAATTGTGTGCTTTAAAGATTCAGTCTAAATGGATTTTTAAAATGTCTTTATTTTTAGAAGATAAAACAATATTGTTACTGAGCTGAAGGATGAGGTTACTTGTTGAGATACAAGATTGAGTTTTGTAAGACACAAATGCTGAAGGTAACAATTCACAAATAAATACAGAAAAACCAGAGTCTTTGCATAGTTCAGAAGTGAACAGTAGGGGGCAGCAGTGCGCAGGGTGAATTGGCACGCAACACACACATCCAAGTTCTTAGTCAAAAAGTTCCAGCTGGAAAAAAAAACAACCCTAAAAAGGGCAAACTATTAAAAAACATGTTTATGCTGAAAGGGAGCTAGCTACGTGTTTGCAATCATGCCATAGAATGCGTGTTCTCGACAGAGACAGCTATTTACATAATCTGCCTTGGCATCCCATAGCCTGTCATGCCGGACTGCGATGCACCTTTGTTGCTTCCCATTTGAAGGCCTATGACATTCTGTCCCCGACGAAGCTGCTCTTCCGAAAACCCTCGCCGATTCTGCTGTGCTTTCCTGTCCAGACACAAAAGCAATATAGGATCAATCAGATTATGCCCGCATGATTTTAAAAGGCTTCAGGGCTCTGAAACTGACCCTTCACAAGTGTTCTCTCTGCACTGCAATACTTTATTCTTTATTTCAGCATCCCATGGACTACACAACACTGGCAGCCTAACTGCCTTTTTGCATTGCACACCGTGAAGTACATGCCAGCCAGGGCCAAAACAACACTTTGCACCTCTATTGTGCCATTCATTCTAGACTCCCCACATGTGTACAAATATACTGACTCCCACAGCCCCCTGGGAGGTAAAATACTTGTATTATGATGTACGACACAGACATGGGGAAGGTTTAGTTGTGTAAGGCTATGGCATCCATAAGCAGCTAGCAACAGTGTCCTGGTCACAGGGTATGATCAATTAGATGATTTCTGTGATAGAAAACAATTTGGTATCCAGCTACAGCACCATGTCAATGGGGAGTTATACCATGTAAGTCAGTGGAGCGATTCCTGAGTTATGTCTATGAAAATGACAGCAAAATTTGGCTCCATTACTTCAAATGCAGCAATCATACCTACTTTAGAGATGGGACAACTGTGACAGAGAAGTGAAGTGATTGGCTGAAGTTCACAGAATGAGTTAATGGTGACGCTAAGGACTAAAACCCAGGAGTCCCGATTTCCCATTAGCACTAGACAAACCCTTGCAGTAATGACAGTCCCTGTCTTTTATCAAAATCTATTTACCACTGTTGTCTTCCCCGGCCCCCAAAGTGTTTTAGGTGAAAGTATTTCAGTAGAACCCAAAGATGTCTGTCTCTCCCAATATCGCCCCGAGGACACAGCGGTAGTTCTGGCAAAGGCATTAAGGCTTTGGGCTCTGCTGTTAGATCTCAGGTTGTGGGTAGTTTAAATGTGCATTCAGTTTAGATGGGTTTCTCACTTCCATACCTGAGGGAGGGGAGGAAAAGTCATTTAGAAAGGGACAGAAACTGGTGTAAGGGCTTGAAATGATACTGGCCGACATACAGCCATATAGGCCATAGAAGACAGAATAGTGTCACAAATTGAGGCTGGCCCTCAAAAGCAAAACTATGATGTGATCCAGGCAGGGAACCCTTCTGCTTCTATTCATCCTGCAGGTCAGGTTATCCTGCAATGTTGCATTACCCTGGCTTGGATCCTTGAAGGGGGTGAGCACTACCGCCTGCAATGCTTCTAAGTACATATAATCATAGGATATCAGGGTTGGAAGGGACCTCAGGAGATCATCTAGTCAACCCCCTGCTCAAAGCAGGACCAGTCTCCAACTAAATTATCCATGGTCAATGGTTTGGCTGGACTTGGTTCACAGCGCCAGGCAGATTGCAGGAGGCAGCCCCAATTTACCATGAGACTCATAGATTTTAAGGTCAAAAGGGACCATCATGATGGTCTAGTCTTACTGACCTCTGGCACATTGCAGGCCACGGAACCTTGCAGAAAAGCGGAAAAGATCTAGGACAAATCAACCATGTCCTGTGGTTTTTCAGAATGGATGGCCATTATTCACTTTCACTGATTTACAATTCTAAAACCAAGAGTTCCTGCCATGGACTCTGGGCACCCTCCTATCATTTTGTTAACAATTAACAGAAATCAGATAATGGACTCTCTTCCCACAAAATATTTCTCTTCTAGATGGGATGCAAGCTGAGCCTAGACCTTTTGAGAACCCAGCCATATTTTCATGTTCTATTTCGTTTTCAGAACCAGAAAAGCAAGCTAACTATCTCCAATGCCATCAAGAGGATTTCTTCCCTCCCTATTTTTATAAATTTTCCCAGCACTTAATTCTATCAGAAATTCATTTGCTCCTCGTTTTATTTAAATTACAACCTTGGGAACCAATTCCACCTTTTATTTTGATTCCTCTTTTATTAATCACATCAGGCAGGCATCTCTGGATAATTTGTTCATTGGCTACAGAAAGATTAAATGTGATTATTAATAAAGACAGGCAAAACTGTGAATGAGATAGAAGACATCAAAGTGGCTCCAGGCATGTTAATAACAGCTGATCACAGTTACAGTTTATATTGTTTAGCATTATTCCTACCATCATATGCATTTCCATGGGCGAAGTATGCTGCATTTGGCATTAAGTGGTCAGATGGATAACAAGATCTACTGCTGCTTTTCATTCAGAGTGCTTGATTGAAATATGAGGAATATATGAGAGGCTGCTTCTGCTGTCACCAAGATTTTACTTTCGTTCAGCTCCATTAGGCCTGATTCTCCGTTACCTTGCACTTTATTCCAGTGCAAACTGAGTACAAAAAGCCACCATGCAGAGCTGGTAGCATTTTACTCCTACTTTGCACTGAAACAAATGACTATACAGAGTGCAAGGCAATAAAGAATCAGGCCCACTGACTTCTAAGAAATTATCAGCGCAGGTGGGTGAGAGAAAATCAGACCTTGAATATCTATGGCTTTGTCTACATATGAAATTTTAACCAGTTTAACTTAAAGTGTTTTTAATCTATGCAAATCCCTTTGTGGACACTCTTATTTCAAGTTAAACCGGGTTTTATTCACTTCAGACTAGTTCTTAGTTGAATTAAGCTGAGACCTGGTCTACCCCTAAAACTTAAGAGGACCTAGATACCTCACTCAGGACTGTGAAAAATGTCCAGGACGTTTTGGGAAGACTAATCAGTCCCCAGTTAGTTTCCTAGATCCATTTGGTGCTTAAAGGCAGACAGTAGTACCACCATCCAATGGCACTTAGCTGTGGGAGGTTTTGCTTGGTACTTCACCTGTGAAACCAGGAGGGGTCCCCTCTGTAACATCCATCATCCTTGGTGACAGCCAAGCTGCCTAAAGACATTAGGGTTCTCTGCACGGCGGCCATGTCCTTCCCTAAAAAGCCAGACATTGAAAATAGTTTTAAAACTCTGCATATGAAGTAGATGATCTCAGAACGACAACTGTTTCCCCACCACCATTTAGCATCTCCACCGAGGTTTCCACCCAAGCCTATTCATTAAACCCCACAATGCCACTGGTGAGCATAATGATCCCTGTTTTACAGATAGTGAAACTGAGGCAGACGTTGACTGATTTGTTGAAGACCATGAGAGGAGTATAAAGCAAAGTTTAGCATTCAGGTATGGCTGCCTCCCAATCCCATGTTTATTTTGATCCAGTAGTTTGGGAGGAAGCATGTAGAGAGACAGAGCTTTCAAAGTAATCCATAAGAGTTTAAAATCCTGTGTGCCTGTAGCAGGGTGGCAACTCACCCCTGCGGCGCCTCCAGCTGGTTCATCCGGGAATTAGCTCGCCAGCATCTGGAGCGTCCTCTGCAGGCCAATGTCCTGCTTTCTGCTCTGGCCCAGAGTCCCTCCCAGACCCTGGTGCCCTCTTCCTGAGGGTGCTGCACCCCTGCAGTACCCCCTCCGGTCTTAGGGTCTCCCCTCCCTGGGGAACTCCCACACTCTATCCCCACCTTGCCTCAGTCTAGGCAACTGCCAGTCACCACTTGCCCCTGTTCACTGAGGAAGACTGTAGTATAATTGCCATTCATCACAGGCAAGGAGGGTTTGGCCTGCTGCCTCTGCCTCTAGAGCCATGGGCTGCCCCCTGCAACCCCAGTACCCTTTGTGGGGCCTTCTCCTTGGCCCTGCAGCCTGGGGGGTTTCCAGGCCAGAGCTTCCCCAACTCCTCCTGCCTTGCCCCAGCCCTGCTTCCCTCTAGGTACCTCCTCAAGCTCCCAGCAGCCAGGCCTGTCCACCTCTGCAGACAGAGGAGACTCTCTATTCTCTCCAGCCCCTGCAGCTCAGCCCTTTCATAAGGGCTGGTCTGTTTGGGGCGTGGCCACCCCGCTGAGCCTGCTTCCCAATCAGCCCAGCTTTTTCCTGTTCAGCCTGGGAGCTGCTTGCCCCCGGCCATAGCCCTTCTCAGGGCTGTTTTAAACCCTTTTCCATGGGAGTGGGGCAGCTGCCCCACTACAGTGCCTTTAAGAGGTAGGTTCCATTATAAAACCCCATCCCTGCTTCAAGGAAGATTGTTCAAGCACAGAAACATTAGCTGGGTGCAGGAACTTCTGCTTTAGAGATATCACTTAATACAAAAAGTTGTGAGTAAGAAATCAAGAACCATTCAAAAATCAAAAATGGTGTGAAAAAAATAAAACAAAAACAATTTTTCATTTCATTTTTTTTTAATCACAGAAATCATATAGCAGATTTACCCACATTGGGTGTTGGGTACTTGAAAAACCTTTCCACATGTGCCCTCTCTTTTCTTCACATCCCATTTCTACTACAATTCCTTCCTACCTTCTTCTCCACCTCAGTTCTTTCCTACAGCCTCTTTCCTGAATAACGTTAGGCCTTGTCCGTCTTTGATTGTAAACTCTTCGGTGAATGTATCGTTAATCTACACCTGAAATTTTATGATGCTAGATTCATGATGTTTTGTAATAGATGTAATGAAAAAACATTGCTAAACTATACCTATTTCCAACCAACCACTGCTAAGGAACCCATTGCAAGGCACAGTGTGTGTGTGGGAAGTCAAACCTCCTCTTTTACACATAGTCTACATTTCCCAGGCAACATGCAGATTAAATTAAGAGATATGACGTACACAGACCTTCAGACACAAAGCACTTGGACTGTTTGTGATGAGCAAGGTCCCTACAAACTCAACATATTTAGCAGTTTCCAGCTGTGTTGAAATTGCTCACAATATTGCCCATTTAAGTTGATTTGAATTTTTAGAGTCCTGCAAATCCACAGATATCTGCATTTCCAGATGAGGTTGCTTTGTTTATCATTTTTGTGGATCAAGGATTGGATGCCAGAAGCTGAGATTGAGTGATCCATCCCCTGTTGCCCAATGATTGCCTGTTCCGTTCACGCCCTCTGAAGCACCTGGCATTGGCCACTGTAGGATACTGAGATAGATGGACCATTGGTCTGACCCTATATGGCCATTCTTATGCAGATCCAAATGTTTGTATCCACACAGGGCTCAAACAGTTAGATAGGATGCTGGTGTAGGTGCAGATATGGATATTTATAAAAGGTGGAGTGCAGATTATGGGTCAGATACAAGTTAATTATCATGGATGCAGATCGGATATGGATTCAAGTTTTTGTATCCACGCAGGTTTCCAGGAATTGTATTTACAAGGGCTAATTGCCAGTCAGTGACCACCTTTACCACAAACTGAAGCTTTGCTCCTTGCTTAATACAGGGCAGGCTGAAAGGCTGATATAACATATGCACACACAGCGCATGGCATGAGGTTTTAGCATTATGGGCCCCTAAGGTAGCAGATGTACCATATGCTGTAGCAGATGCTGAGTATAATGTTGCCCATGTGACACCTCCCTTGGAGCGAGCACCACTGTGGTTGGAGCAGAGAAACAGGGATGGGCAGCAGAGCTGAAACTGAATGAGCTGGATGATGCTGGCAATTTTGAAAACAAAAGACCGGTAGCAAAACATCATGATGAGCCTGCCTGAGCCATCTGTAGCCTCCCCTGCACCTAGCATTCCGCTTCAGCAGGCTGCCACCAAAGCTGTGCTTTAACTGGCAGTGGGGAGTGGGAGAAGCGACAGTGGAGAAGCAGATGGAGTAGGGGATGATTGTCATATAATGAAACAAAGCAGCAGCCAAGACTGGGCTCTGAGCTACCTCCCTGACAAGTGCGTGAAGCCTGATGGAGAACACAGGGGATCCGAGCAAAGACTGTAACTCTGTGTGGAGACCGAACATCGCTGTGGAAAGAGGGCAAATACAAAAAGATATAGCCTTAGGAAAGGCTGGGAAGGATGAAAGCAGGAGGCCACACCACAAAGGAATGATGGGCATCTCTTGCCATCTGACACCCAGACAGGAGCATCTTAGTGAAGAAAGATGTGGGAAGATGTATATTTGGGATGGAAGAACAAGTCCAAATAAGACCCGATCATACCCAAAATGCAAGTCATTCTGCACTTTGAGCCTTCCCTCAAGCCAAACTCAACAACTCAAGACTTTAAGATGCAGAAAAGTTTAGTTAAAAATCTCTCGTAGGCTCCACAGCACGTGTGAGACTCCCCACTGGGGTCTTACTTGTCTCCCCCTTCCTTCTTTTGCCTTTCCTGACTCATGATCAATACCCCTGGCAGCATCTTTCCTGGGCCCTGACTGCCATTTCTTCTCAACCTGAAATGCCCTTGTGCAATGCACACCGATACCTATGGGACAGCCTGGCCTAGCAGAAAAGCTGGGCACTTCCAGTGCTAGGAGGAGGGCCTCTAACTTGTCCCTTGGAGGAGCTGTTGGAAGGAGTCCATTCTCCTTGAGACGAACCTATCCAGAAGTCCCTGGGCCTTCATGCCAAGTGTTTCAATGGGACCTGTGGGATCAACCTCAGGGAGAGAGGGACTATTTTGGAGGTGATCACTGACCCTGAGTCCTCAAAAATGTAGATAAAGATACAAAGCTGCATCTCTGAACTCTTTGAGGTTGGCTTATTACTGATTTAAGCTACCCAGAGATATACTGTACTAGGGGAATGCACTGAAAGGGAGCATGTAGGGTAATCAGGATGTTTGGGAGCATAGGACAGGAAAGCTTCCTGGCCCAACACAAGTAAGAAAAGTACTAGAGGGAAAGCCAGGCTTCACCTTGCTTGAAGCAGCAGCTCTGAGTGAAGGAGCCACAGAGATAAAGATGGGTGCAGGCTGGTCTACTGTGTTTGAAACAGCCTACCAAGTGGGGGGGGGGGGGGAGTTATTTTTGGCTCTCGGTTACCAAGAGCCTTGCAGCAAAAGCTGTTGGGAAAATGTCAATGGCAAAAGGGGCTGTTTATCTGGTCATCCGCCTTTGTCTTTGGTTTATACAACTCAGAGATAGCTCCCTCCCAACAGACAATAGGGTTCACACTCTACTGCAGAGGACAACCTGGGACTCTTCTGGTATGTGAGGTGATACAAATAGGAAGTGAATGTTAAACTTACTTACACACACACACACACACACACACACACACCTTCCCCATTCTCTGAATTGCTGCAACATTTCAATTTTCTAACTCTTCCCCATCAAGAGCCTCAACAGTGAAATAACAGGGGTGCCTGAAGTCCCAACTGTGCCTAAGGGGGAGAAATTATGTAGGAACCAAGACTGGAATAACAAAGGGCCTTTCATTTCAGGACTGAGGTGCATTGGAAGAACTGTGGAGGTGCCAGGACAGGAAAATAGAGGCTGCAGAAGGGGGTTGAGATGCATTGCAATTGTTGCCTGAGGAAAGCTTGTGTTGAGCCTGCCCACACTAGGTCTGGCTTCATCCAACACAGCTAAATCCACACGTTCCTGCATTAAATAAAATAAATAATTAAATAACCAAAATTTGGGGAGAAATTTAGTGCAAAAGAAAAGCAAAGCTAGGGAAGATGGATTATCTTTATGAACTATTCCTAGAGTGACTATACAACAAGTGAGAAAAATCAGGATGGGGGGGGGGGGTAGGAACCTATATAAGAAAAATATCCCAAAACCGGGGCTGTCCCTATAAAATTGGGACATCTGGTCACCCTAACTGTTCCCTACAACTGAAGTCCTTTTCTTAGTTAAGAACCAAGATGAAGCCATTTTATGTGCATAGAATTAAATCACTATTGGACACAAAATGCCGCCAACACATCTGAAGTGGGCTAATACTGAAAATCGATTGAGCAAGAACACACACAATAAACTTCCCTTGCAATAGCTTACTAGACTGTGGAATCTTTCTCCAGGAAAAGAGGAAGGTCATTTACTTCCATCATTTAAAATGAGTAGATCCCCAATGCACAGTTAACCCAAGTGACCGGCACCCGAGTCTGAGCACCTGGTTTAGCCTAGCCCAGGTGAAGTCCCACAGCAAAGCCATATCTGCATTTCTGTGTCGCCACTGTGCCCATTCTCCCCTGTGCGTGTTACGGGCAATATCCCATGGTCTGTTGCACTGAGATGCTCTGGGATTCTTTCCCAGTCATTTGTGTCAATTGCATGAGGACTCATCTGTGGTCTGGGAGCATGGGGGTGGAGAGGATTGTGGGAAGGCAGAGGAGGATTATCAGCATGCAAGTGATTTTGTCTGCACCCTCACTGCAAAGTGGGTGGGTTCCAGTCTGAGTGAAAGCAGAGCTCAGGCTCTACTCCGCACTACCCCTGGCCAGGTAAGCTAGCAGGGCCTCAAAGCACATCCAATCCTGGGATGCCCAGGTTTGTGTGTGTGTAGGGGAGAGATTGGGCTAAAATGTTGGGAAGAGCCCAGATGAACTGTGCAATGAAGATATATCCCAGATTAGACAAAACACCGGAGAACAAACTATAAGGAACAACCCTGCACTAGTGTCCTCCATGCAGCCTCGCCCGTTATTCCAGTGAGCAACTACCTACAATAGATAATTTCCCCTGTCCATTGTATTGTTCCCTCTGGAGTTCCTCCCTTTCACCTCCTCTACCTAAATCTCAACTCCTGTCTTCAGCGACGATAAGGCCATCTCTGCTTTGCGCCCTTGCATTGCGCTCTATCATGTGGCGTTAGCGATGCCACAGAGCACACAGCAGGAGCACTAGAAAGTGATGGATCACCTCATAGGAGGTAAAAGGCAGAAAATACAAATAACCTTTCAGAAAGAATCATAGGTTCATGGGAAAATAATATAGCCCACTTCTAGTTCCTGTGTGGAATGACATTAATCTTCATAGACCTGAGCTACTGCAAACTCACGAGAGCATTCTCAGGTTTTAGCTGAATGTTTCCATGGTGATCTTTTAAAAGAGAGACTTTAATGCTGGTGAAAAACGTTGGGCTGACCACTCTGGAAACCTAATCTTCCTATGTCAGTTGTGATTTTTATTTTTAGCTAGTCATGATTAACATACAAGACTTCACACAAACTGAAAAATTCATATTGTTTTATATATATATATTTATATATATATATATTTTCCCTGTTTGGGGTAGTGATTTTTATGACTTGATTTTACAGCTAAAATTTAAGCCTCTTAATTTGAAACATTCAATAAAGACTTGCCACAGGAAAAGAGAGTTTTTCATATTTGTTATTAGGAGCTGCTTGCTTGGAAATAAGTGGCATGGGGAAACATTTGTTTTATTACGGTTATGCCTGTCACAATGATGGCTTTTGGGTAACACATTAACTTGAAAGGATTCTATTATGTCCTTAGGGTAATATAAATCCCTTGGAGGAGAAAATGCACCACCAGGGAATGGTAATGAGATAAAGCAAACAGAAGCAAAAGATAATTACATTAGAGATTTTTTCCTTAGACAAAATGCACCGTTAGTGGACATCAGAGTAGAGCAGAATGACACTGTGAGCTCATTTTCAATATCATTATTTTTTTTACCTTCCCATAAATCCACTGTCTGGAAAATATCTGTTGTTCTTACTCCATAGATTTCAGCAGCTTTTAAGAATTGAGAAATTTGTTCCATCTGCTTGAAAGCCATTTTTGATTCAGAGATCTTTGGAATGGGTTCTTTTCCCTTTGGATGTAAACTGTTTATTAACTTGCACAACAGCTAAGAGATAAAAATAGAAACAGAAGTTTTTTAAAAAATCAATTAGTTCCAGATCACTAAAGCAGAAGGTAATTTCTGTGCATTGGATTATGCTGTGTGAAGCTGTAACCTAGGTAGAATCTCTCAGAGAAATCACTTTTTTTTTTTTGGTAAAGAAAATATAGAAAACCACCACTGGTATTAATCTGAGTGTATTAAAGTTCTATTAAAGATTTTAATAAATGACACCGATAATCTGATCAAATATGCATTGATCTACTGCAAGAAATAAAACAATCATTTACCAGAGGTTATATAACAATTGGCAGTAGTGGGAGAAAAAAGTAAAACGAAGCACTATCAATTGAAATATTGTTAAAGCACCATTGGCAGAGATCCAATAATTAGCCAGTAGCCAAGTCTTAGTGCCCAGTGCAAACAGCAGCATTTGTGTGTTTATTTCATAAGCCAATGGAATATAACGTAATAGATCTAGAATTATTCCCAAGGAGAAAACACTACAACACAATCAAATGCACCAAAGTCTGTGTGCATTACATACACAAATAGCAACACTTATTTTCTTAGCAGAAAAGTACAAACCTGTAAATAGCAAGTCTCTTGTTAACCTATGGGAAATCATAGTGAAGGAATGAGTCAAACCTAACATACATATCCCAGTACACTGGCAGAAAAATCATTCTGAAATAGCAAAAATTTCCTGATCAGAAGAAAACCAGTAATATAGTACAGTCAATACTAGTATGTACTTGAAAATAACCCATGTCCTCAGGCCAAAGCAGTCAGATGAAAATACAGAATTAGGGTATAGATGTTAACAGACTAAGATTCATTGTGCATATATAAATAATGCTTATATGAAATTAAATCAACACTTACTGTTCCATCCATTAGCCATTTCTGAAAATTTTGCCTTCCAGGCGGTGGATGCTCTATCTTTTCACCACTCTGAATAATAATCCAGTCCACTAGCTTGTTCTCTAATTCCAGGTCATATTTCTGTTCAATCTTTTCCTGCACTTCTCGGCTTAAACCATAGCTCGGTCCTCTGTTAGCCATCTCTGGAACAAAAATACCGATTGTTTATTTATAGGGTTCTGATAACAAGGATTTAAGTATATAGACCAGCCCAATCTATACGTCAATGCAGATCAACTACCAAAAATTCAAAACAAAAGCAGGCATTGGCTTTAATTGTTTTGCAAGAGTAAAAAAAAAAATTAAATCATCTTTCCACAGCCAAACAAAAGCAAAAATCAAATTACAGTTTAAATTAAAATAGATTGCCAAGGAGATTTCTGCTATAGCAACAAAGAGATTCTAATAGAGATCAGCGTCATCACTGCCAGCAAATCCAGAAGTACTTTAAAATTGCCTACATAATACTTGCTAATAACAAGAAGACTATACATGGGAACTCAAGGGATCCTCTCAGAGATGCAATCGGGGCGTGAGGTTTAGAAATCCAGAGACCATCGAATGGATAAGCACTGAAAAATTTAACAAGAGCTGAAGACTGCTGCGATACCCTGCTGCTGCAGCATCGTGATTTGAACAGTGTATTGATTTGATTTTCCTCACATATGAGGAGGGTCAAAGCAGGGGCGTTGCTAAGAGCCATTAAAAGGCCTGCCTACTCAGCATAGCCAAGGAGGTATCTAATCTGCAGTCTGCTTAAGTGCCAACTTCCCCTGCTCTGTTTTGTTCACTTTTCTGATCCAGTTCTACTTTACTTAGGTTTGTCCACTGAACCCAGCATCAGAGTAACTGAGCTCACTATGGTTAAAAATATTTATAGGAGAACTCGGCTAGTATCATTTCATTCTCCAAATGTAATAGGACCAAATAGATATTGGAAAATGTGGAGAGTACTTTTCTCCCTGCCCTGCATCCTGTGTGCTATCATCACTGGAGAGTGAAAGAACAAATCCAAAAGCCAGGCTGGAGAGTACTAATTTAAAGTACTAACAAGGGTATAATTAGGGGTGATGAATAAAATTAAACAAAAGAGAGATTGATTAGGCAGACTAAAGCAAGTTTTCCTGGCAGCAAGTTCTATCAGGCTGGCAAATAGTCTTCCAAGGATAAAGCCAGACGCCCCATCACTTGTGACATTAAAAACATGACTGGACTAAAAATGAGCAAATGTGCTGTAGAGAATGAGGACCGTATCCTCAGCTTGTGTGAGTCAGCATGGCTCTGTTGATCTCTAAGAGATCTATGCTAATTCACACTATCTGAGGCCCTGGCCCTAACACTGCAGTAGCAGGGCGGGAGCACTAGATAACCCAAGATGGAGTGGTTTTTTGGTCTAACTGATATGGTTTCAGGGTTTATAAACCAAAATTATTTTGATCCTTTCTCTAATCACACCAAATTTCATCACACATCCTTTTGTCCTTGCTCTGAATCCACCTGCTATAATATCGGCCCTTTTAGACACATGAACTCTGAATGCAAGTGGTTCATAAAGCCCCAGTGTGGATTCAGCATCATCAAGTCTTTTCCAGTGAAACTGTGCATTATTTCTTTTTACAGCTCCTTGTGTATCTAGCACATAACTCTCTCTTCCATTTCCATCAGAGTCTGAAGCTCTGAGCTCTCAGATTTATATTGCTCAGGACTCGGGGGCTTAAACAAATGCAGTAGATGAAAAATTTACTAGATGACCTCATTCATTCTTCTCCACAAGCATTTCATTTCGTGCTTTCTGTTTTGTGCACTGGTAAATTTAAAACGCATGAAATATATTCTTACATAATTCAGCTGTCCCAGAGAATGCATTGTGTGTGTACTAGATTATATTATTCAGGTCCTTTCTGTTTCATGCTGCCTCAGGTGCTCAGAAGCGATCAGCTACAGAAAACAAGAACAAAGACCTCAAACCAAGCCTTGGGAAGGTGGGGAAAAAGAAACTGCAGCAGTAGCACAGAAAAAGGAAGAGCAGCATGTGAATTTGGTTGCCTTTACATAAAGGCTATGGTGATGGGCTGTATCATTCACTGTTTAGCCTATTCCTGCTTAAGGGACAGGAAACTCAGGGTTTGTACTTACAGAATGTGCTTGGAATCCTTCCATTAAAAGATGTGCATATATCACTGGGCTCTCTGTGGCAGTAGCAGGAGGCTCAGTACCCAGTATCAGTGGGCTTCACAGAAGCTGTGCGCCAAGGCGCCAATGCCAAGCTGGCCACAGCTCCTTTTGGCTGAGGCAGCACAATGCTCACAGGCTGCACACCAACGTATTCCCTCCCACCCGCAACTCTACTCCCAAGCCTGCTCTCAAAGGGATGTTCCACACTGTGGAAGAAGGGGAGCTCACCGGAGCATTCCTGTTGATTGTTAATACGTCGTGGGACAAAGGGGAAGTTTCAGAGGACTGGAAGAAAGCAAATAATAATTAAAAAGGGCACATGGGACAACACAAGTAATTCTAGTCCTGTTAACCAGCCAGTGAGCTTAGGCAAAATAATGGCTAACCAGAGACGTTACAAAGAATTAAAGGAAGATAATATCGCTGATATTAATCAACACAGATCTGTGGGACAAACACATTTTGTCAAACTAATCACATTTTTTTTTAAAAGAGATGACCAGTTTAGTTGATAAAGGTAATAGAATTGATGTAATAAACTTTTGTAAGACATTTGCCTTGGTATCGCACAACATTTTGATTAAGAAACTAGAATGATACAAAATGAACACAGCACATGTTGCGGATTAAAAAGTGGCCAACTAATAGGTCTGAAAATGTAACTGTAAGCAGGGAATCATCATCAAGCATGTTTATAGTGTGGACCTTCTTGGCCCTATTGTATTCAGTGACCCAGAAGAAGAAAGAAATCATTATGATAAAGTTTACCACTTCCCCAATCTTCATGTGGTCTAGGAGCAATAAAGAGGATGGGTCTCTGATACAAAGTGATTTAGATTGTTTGGTAAAATGGGATTTTATTACAACCAAGTGTAAAGTATAGTTTGGGGGACTCTATCCTGGGAAACAGAAGCTGAAACTTGGGGGGTCCCAATGGATAATCAACTCAACATGAGCTCCCAGTGTGACACTGTGGACAAAAGGGCCATTATGATCCTTGGGTGCATAGACAGGAGAATCTTGAGTAGAAAGGAGGGTTACCTCTGCATTTGGTGTCAGTTCAACTGTGTTAGAATACTGTTTCCAGTGCTGGTGTCCAGAATTCAAGAAGGATGTTGATAAATTGGAGACGATTCAGAGAAGAGCCACAAGAATGAATAAAGAATTGAAAAACAGCCCTTATATTGATAGACGCATAGAAATCAATCTATTTACCGTAACAAAAAAAGAAGGTTAAGAGGTGATTTGAGTATGTACAAGTACCTGTATGAGGAACAGAAATTTGATCTTAGAAGGCGGACAATGGTATGACAAGATCCAGTGGTCAGAAGATGATGCTAAACAAATCCAGACTAGATATAAAGCACCATTTTATTTTAAATAGTGAGGGTAATTAACCATTGGAACAACTTACTAGGGGTTGTGGTAGATTCTCTATCACTGGACATCTTTAAATCAGCATTGGATGTCTTTTCTAAAAGACATGCTCTAGTTCAACCACAGGTATTAAGCAGGAATCAATTCAGGGAAGTTTCAGAGCCTATGTAGTGCAGGCAGTCAGACTGGCCAATCAGAAGGGTCCCTTCTGGCCTTAATCTATGAAAATGGATAAATGAACACTGACAAAAATCAGCATTAATTTACCCATTCACTTTGGGTGGGTCTGGGATGACTGGATGGTACCCAGTCTCCACAAAGGAGAAGGATACTTTCCTCACTGCCAAACATACAGACCTAAACCCTGTTCAGATTCATCACTTTCATGCCTCCCATTACCCACAGAAAGAATGATACAAATCTAAATTATTCAAAATGTGGAAAATATAAGAAATGGCTAATTTAAGTCACATTGTGTAAGCTCATCACATATGGAATTTGTCTAGCAGTTAGAATGAAAAGCTGAGTCCTGCTTCTGGGGTCCAGTTCCCAGATTGGTCACTGGTTGACTGCAGGACGTTGCACAAGTCATTAAAAAGAAAAATATTTTCATTAATCTTTTTCTCGAGCTGTAAAATGTGTACAATATTTATCTGCTGAACCTCATAGAGGTTGTTGCAAGGCTGTGTTATGGATGAAGAGCGTACAAATTATCTGTCAAAAGGCATTCTAGAAATGCAAAGCGGATGGTACAGTGCAGTATCAAGGTTTATCATCATGACTATGAGATGGACACATTAATCATGAGCTGTGAAGCCACAAGCAAGATATTCAGCATATTGGTTTTATTCATGCTCTTGCTTTGTTCTACAGTATAATTACATGTGTTCGGATTGTATCACTGAGATTACAAGAAAATCACTCTGTGTGTTTTAAAAAGCCACTGCTGCCCCCCTGCACTAGCTGCTGCCGGTGCAGTGTAGGCCCCATATGCGGAGGGGTGAGTGCCCCCGCGGTGCAGCTGGAGGAGCAAAGGGGGTTGTCATGGCAGCGGCGTGGCTGGAGGAGCAAAGGGGTAACTGCCCCTGCGGCGCAGCCAGAGGAGCGGGGGGGGGGGGGGGGGAGTGTGTCATATCAGCGGCCGCAGGAGCAAAGGGGGGGGGGCATGGCAGCAGCTTGGCTGGAAGAGCAAAGGGGGGGGGCCAAGGCAGCAGCATGGCGGGAGGAGCAAAAGGGGGGCCACGGCAGCAGCGTGGCTGGAAGAGCAATGGCGGGGGGGGGGGGGGTAGTGGCAGTGGCCAGAGGAGCAAGTGGGGGGGAGGCCCAAAAGTAATGGTGAGGGAAGCACAATCAGACAGACATGGCATAAATACACCTCATTAATATAAATAAATGTAAATAGAACTGCATGAATGAAAGAGTACACACAAAGCAGAAGCATTCTCTCAATGGCTGAATATTTTAAATACACAAAGGAATTAAGATTATTAAGGGGCAGAGACCAGATCTTTGTTCATCATTAAAAAAAGCTTCATCCCCCACTGTGTGGATTATAGTCACCTCAAGTAAATTTACACCTAATTTTTCCCCCTTACCAGAATTGCTTCTTTTTTTTGATGCATGCATGCCAGTTTCTTTGAGGGTTGCTCCTAAATGTCAGACAGGTACCACTGCCCCCTTCCCCCCCTTTTGGAAGACAGCAATAAATATGGTTTTGTGGATTAAATTTGGAGAGCGTCATGAACTTTATAAACTGATCTGCAACAGAAGGTTAAGTCAATGAGTCTATCTACCTACTGCACTGGTCAGCTAGATAGATTTTATAAAAGAATTTGAATAGCTATTAAAGGATATTTATAGAGGTTATAATTTATTCTTCAACAGTGATTCTCTGCTTGCTCTATTTTTAAAACTGAAAACAAGTTCAAAATCATGAATAGCTGAATGACCCTTTAGCGGCGTATTTGATGCAACTGGATACTGTGTAAATATCATCATGGTGGGGACGAGCACATCTATAGGGCTCGTCTTCACTATCATGGTAACGACCTAGGTTATGCTACTCCAAATACGTGAATAACGTAGCTGGAGTTGATGTAGCTTAGGTCGATTTACCCCAGTGTCTTCATTGCATCAACGGGAGACGCTCTCCGGTTGACTTCCCTTATTCTTCTCAGGGAGCTGGAGTACCGGGGTCGATCAGAGAGCACTCTGCCATCAATTTAGTGGGTCTTCACTAGACGCTCTAAATCAACACCCGCCGCATCAATTGCAGCAGAGTCAATCTCCCCAGTAGTGAAGAAAGACAAGCCCTTATTAGTGTCTAGAACAGAAACATTATAGATTAATCAAAGTCAGCAAGGTTCCCCAACTGAGTTTCTCTGTCAACGTCCAGAGCTCCTTCGTGTTGCAGGGACAGCTGGGACACCACTCTTAGCTCAGATAAATCTACAGTGAAGTCAATAATCAACGAGCCCAGTAAAGCGAATAAAAACTGCCAGAAGCTGAGTTCATTTGAAAAAGCAGCACTTTGAACCTGGTGACCAAAATAGTCACATTTAAGATGACCAGCATTGATTTTGAAGCAGACGAAAGATAATGATTTAATTCTTAAAATTTCCTTTGGAAAGAAACTGATTCTACTCAGACAACTAAGTAATTGTAACTATTTTCACTAGAAATAGAGTAAATTAATTATCTAAATCCTTTGTATGTCCTAGCTACATAAAATTGGTTGTGATCTAAATATTAATTACTGGAGTTTTAAAACATTTTGCCTGCAAATAAGAAGTTCAAATCCAGCCCAGCGTAATGGCACCTAAAAGTAGATATTCTGACGACTGCAAAGTAATTTTTTTTGTTTCAATCTATTTCCTGTTGAACAAGCATAATTACAAAAACCCACTACCCCAAACAATAGTAAGTGGTAACATTGCTCGCTGGAGCAGGAAGGCCAAAGATTGAGTGGGAAACAGGATGATTCATTTCACTTTGAATATCAGATGTGTGACAAGAGGTGAAACCCTGAACATTTTTGAATAGGCCACAAAGCCAATTTGAAACTTTAAGTGATCCCTTTATCATCAATAATACTTAGACTAAGGAAACTTTGAATGCTTCATATAACATCATGTGTGATAGAAATCAGAGATATGGGGATTATTGTATGGAAAATGAGATTAACAAGTACTTGCCTGGACTGTTACACTTGAATCTGCACACAGAATGTAAATCATTAGATTTCTTGTACAGCAAACTGGATCCAATTAGTATACATGCTCTTAAATTATACTTTACATCTGGCAATGAATGGGACACAGAGATTAATATAAAGAAATGACATATTACAAATTGCAATCATTATGAAAGTAGGTGAATTTGTTTGATAGAGACAATAGGAAGGTACCCCCATGCCTACAACAGGTCAAACAATGATTTTTAAAAAAATCATTGACATCAGTTAAATTATATTTTAAACAGATAAAATGCATAAGATTAGTGTCAGTACACAGTATTTCTACAAAGGTAGCAAAAATAATTTATATGGGCAAGTGGTCATTAAAAATGTTGTGTCTTGGTGATTATAAAGGAAGATGGAGAACAGATGCCACAGACAAGTATCCCATGGGATACAGAGGCATTACTCAGTGAGATTAGAATCACAACAGAACATGTGCGTGGTAAACTTCATGGTAAAACAGGGTATCCATCCAAGCCAAGAGTCTGAAGAACCCATTGAAACGCATCATTATCAGCAGCTAGTAAATCTCTCTGCTATCAGGAATCCTTCAGCAGGCAGCCTCTCTCCACAGTAACTCTTCTTTCCTGTAGGCATCCCACCATTATTTTCAGTGGGATAGCCTTAGCATGAGTATCAAACGTAAATAAGGTGCCTGCTGTTTCTTCACTATGCCCTGTCATGCTGCTTTAACCCACCTATGCATGTGCAACTGTGGTATGCAACCTATTATTTAAACCAGCTTCTGTACCAGATGGCTGGAGGATAGCTAACGTAACAGAATTTTTTTTTAAAAGAGTCCAGAGGCAATTCTGGCAATTAAAGACCAGTCATCCTTATTTCAGTACTAGGCAAACTGGTTGAAACTCTAATAGCAGAATTATCAGACACATAGTTGAACATGTTGGGGAAAAGTCAAGATGGTTTATGCAAGGGGAAAACCATGCCTCGTCAATCTATTAGAATGCGTTGAGGGAGGTCAAACAAACAAGGGCAATCTTGAATATAGTATCAGAGGGGTAGCTGTGTTAAGTCTGGATCTGCAAAGCGACAGAGTCTTGTAGCACCTTATAGACTAACAGATTTTAGGGATCATGAGCTTTCATGGGCTAAGACCCACTTCATCAGATGAATGTTGTGGAAATATCCAAAGGCAGGTATATATATATATATATATATATAGTGTATTGAATATAGTGTACTTGGACTTTCAAAATGCCTTTAACCAGGTCCCTCACCAAAGATCCTTAACCAAGTAGGCAGTGATGGGATAAGAGGGAAGATCCTCTAATGCAGTGGTCCCCAACCCCGGTCCGCGGACCGGTACCAGGTCCGTGGAGCATTCGGTACCGGTCCGCGGTCCGCGTTCCCCTCCGTCCCGCCCCTTCCGCTTCCGGCCGCTTTCCCTTCCGCTTCCGGCCCCGCCTTGCCTTCCGGTGCGGCAAGAGTTCCGCTTTTTTCCTGCTTTTCCCCCGTTTTTCTGCGGCTTTTCGGCGGACATGCAAGGGTCCGCCGCACCGCACAGAGCCCCCGGGCCGCAACCATTACTCGGACCGCGTTGACCGGTCCGCGGTGAACAAAAGGTTGGGGACCACTGCTCTAATGGATCAGTAACTGATTGAAAGATAGGAAACAAAGTACAAATAAATGGTCAGTTTTCACACTGAAGATAAAGAAATAGCAGTGTCCTCCAGAAATCTGTATTGGAATTAGTGCTATTCAACATATTTATACGTTTATGGAAAAAGGGGTAAACAGTAAGGTGGCAAAGTTTGCAGTCAATACAGAATTACTTGAGAGTTAAATCCAAAACAAAACGCAAAGAGTTACAAAGGCATTTCACAAATTGGATAAAAAAATGGCAGCTAAAATTCAATACTGATGAATGCAAAATAATGCGCATGAAAAACATCATCCCAACTAAACATACAAAATGATAGGGTCTAAATTAGCCATTACCTTTCAAGAAAGTGATCTTGGAGGTATCATGGATAATTCTGTGAAAACATTCACTCAGTGTACAGGAACAGTCAAAAAAGCTAACAATGTTAGGAAACATTAGGAAAGGATTCAATAAGAGGACAGTAAATATACTATTCTATAAAACCATGGTACAACGAACTCAGGAATAATGCATAATGCAGTTCTGGTCGCCCCATCTCAGAAAAATATATTAGAAATGGAAAAGGTACAGAGAAGGGCAACAAAAATGATTAAGCATATGAAATAACTACCATGAGAGTAAAGATTAAAGACTGAGGCTGTTCAACTTGGATAAAAGATGACCAAGGGGGATAAGATAGAGGTCTATACAACCATGAAGGGTGTGGAGTAAAAAAATTCATGTATCCAACCTTCTTTTTATTTAAAGCAGTCTTTATTTCATCTCTCCTGCTCAATTTTGAAACCGAAGGCTTGTATTATTTTGTATACTGCTGAGAACAACATACACACAAACCCCACTTCACAGAAAGCCATTCAAAAGTCCCTATATCCTGCTGAAGTAATAGTAAAACCTCCATATGTTAAAAATGTTAAGGGTTCAATAATCACGTGAGATTCTCCTGAATAACTTGCCCCTGTAATAGCTCGGGCATACTGGAACAGATAGAGAATGACAAGTTAATATGCCCGTTCAATGACATTTCTCTTTTCTTTATTCATTCGTTTTCCAACAATAGTGCAAAAATTTGGGGGGGCACTTTTTGGCACTAGACGGCTGCCTAGTTTGCCGGTTATACCGGCCCTGAAAAGTTTTTCCTAATATCTAACCTAAACCTCTTCAACTGCAACTTGAGACCATTACTCCTTGTTTTGTCATCTGGTACCTCTGTGAACAGTCTAGATCCATCCTCTTTGGAACCCCCTTTCAGGTAGTTGAAAGCAGCTATTAAACCCTTGCCCCCCCCCCCAATTCTTCTCTTCTGCAGACTAAACAAATCCCAGCTCCCTCAGCCTCTCCTCATAAGTCATGTGTTCCAGCCCTCTAACCATTTTTGTTGCCCTCCACCAGACTCTTACCAATTTTTCCACATTCTTCTTCTAGTGTGGGGCCCAAAACTGGACACAATGCCGAATAGAAGGGAATGATCACGTCCCTCGATCTGCCGGCAATGCCCTTACTTATACAACCCAAAATGCCGTTAGCCTTCTTGGCAACAAGGACACACTGTTGACTCATATCCAGATTCTCATCCACTGTAACCTCTTCAGGATTTCTCAAACTGGGGGTCACGACCCCCCGGGGGGGGGTCTCCGAGCGCTCCCCAGGGAGTCACGAGCACCTGCCGCCGCCGAAAAGCCGTCAAATGAATTACAGGCCAGTCACATTTTACGCGAATTTAACTTTATGCGGCTGGCCATACCAAAAAAAACAAAACAAAAAAAACCCGGTGTCGGAGCGGCAGCCCACCCGCCGCAGGGGTTGGGGCTGGTAGCACAGCAGCCTGCGGCAGGGGGGCCGCTGCCGCAGCCTGCCCACCACTGGGGCTGGGGCTGCATCCGGCAACCCGCCCACTGGGGCCGGGGTGCAGCAGGGTCCGCACCTGTATTTCCGCATTCAGCAGCTTTTCGGTGGACATACCGAGCGCTCTCGGAATGCCCGCCGAAAATAGCCGCTGAATGCGGAAGTATTGAATTCGGCAGCTTTTCGGCGGACATGGAGGGGGTAGTGCCGCGCCGCCGGTGCAGAAAAAAGGGTCGCAGTCTCAACAAGTTTGAGAACCGCTGCTCTACGTCCTTTTCTGCAGAACTGCTGCCCCTAGCCATTCAGTCCGTAGTCTGTAGCAGTGCATGGGATTTTTCCGTCCTAAGGGCAGGACTCTGCACTTGAACCTCATCAGATTTCTTTTGGCCCAATCCTCTAATTTGTCTAGGTCCCTCTGTATCCTATCCCTACCATCCAGCATATCTACCACTCCTCCCAGTTTAGTGTTTAGTAATTTATATTTTCAGTCGATACTTCTGACTGCCCACCTTTTGGTTTCAGGTGTAAGTTGTTTAGGTTTGTAATTATGTAGCTTAGGTTTGCTGTATATTAAATTGATTTGGTTGCTAATTAAGTGTTCCATTCAAGGGCAAGAATGGGTCAGCCATGGTCTCTTTTCCCTTTTCATTTTTAAACACATATGCTAAGGTGCCTTCCACCCCTATGTAATTGGAAATAAATAGGGAGAAAACCAGATAAACCAAAGTATGGTCAATATGGTTACCTCATTCAGGGCAAATGTAGCCATCTGCCATTTCTACTAGTGTTCCCACAACTGTAAATACTATGGAAAGGCAGTTACAGCTAAACAAGACATTCCTGGAATGGATGCATGTCCCATTTACAAGTATGTCCAAGTCGTGGATTTGTTGCAGAAAAGTAAAAAGTCGAAGTATCACAAAGAGAGACAGTTGAACTGACTGGTTGAGTAGGTTTTCATGCTACACAAATAAGCAAGTATACAAATAGGAAGCTCCACAAATGTTGAAAAATAAGTATTTCCTGATATGCCAAGATCAAGTAGGGCATATAGCTTTTTAAGCAAGTGTTATTGTGAATGTAAATTTCCACATGGCATTAGGGAGGGATGTTGGGTAATTTCTGTTTCTTTGCTTCAGTCTTCCTTAATAGGATTAAATATATTCACTAATGCAGAAATATCTAAAACTTTGAATGTAAGTGACAACTCTTAAAGAATACAATGGTAGAAATCAACCTTAGGATCCCAGAACAATGACCATTTCATTACTTTTCATGTGGTATAATGTGCTTAAAAAGACATCTGTAGAACTGAAGTTTCAGATTTTAGTTATTCTGAGCAACTAAAAATCAAATTTACTCATCATTATCCCAGGCACGAAGAACACTAAGATATTGTGCAGTTGTTTTATGGCTTAATATCAATACTAAAACTCCATTTTATATTTGAAGCCAGTTTTATTATGCGGCATTTCCGCCCCCCCCCCCCCATTCTATTTCTGGGGCATTAGTTTAATTGAACATTTCAGGTACATCCTTAGGGTGGAAATGCTCCCACACAAAAGTTTCAGAACTCAGAAATGGAATACTGTTACAGGATAAAGCACAATATTTATTATAGGATGTCAAAAGGAATTAAAAAATTAAGTTGCACTGTACAGTTCTAATAGTAGCAAAAATTAACCATTGGCACAAATATAAGAAAGGTAAACATGTTTCAGTACAAAATAGTGTAGGAAACTTGAAAAAGAGTCACAGGAAATCCAGGTGGGGGAAAGTGTTCCAACAAAAAGCAGCATTTTCTTCACATTGTCTACCATTTGTGCAAATGCAGCATTAAGAAAACATCTTTATTTACAAAACAGAGGTAAGGAGACAGAAGTTAAAGCGCCACTTCCTTTCTTTTGTGACCTTTGCATCCTTCCAGATTCAGCAGTGTTCCATTGCCATAAAAAAAATGAATGAGGTTTTGGTTAATCACAGAAGAGATCTGAGTGTTAAGCTCATGCATTAGTGCTAACATGCAACTCATGCTAGGGTTGTTAGCTTGTCAATTAAATCATCAACAGTGTACACAAGAAGTTTCATGTCATCCTTCTCATTCATTCGGTGCTGACCAGCTTTGCGGAGGATCACATCCACATCTGTGCTGATAACACGATCTGCGACTTGCATCGATACCTGCCATGGGACATCTTCATCCTTCATGCCATGGATAAGTTTTATAGGGCAGGTAATAGGAATAGGATTGCTCAACAGACAGTGGTTTTCTGCTTCTTTAATGAACTCATATGACAAACAATAAAACCCTTCCTCATTGTATTTTGTTGGAAGCTTCCATTCACCCTTTTCTTCTATTTCTTTTTGGACCTGTTTAGAAAAGAAAAGGCAAAAGAATATTCCAGAAAAATGTGATTCACAAGGCAACCAGACTCCTTAACTCTGTTTTTAGCACATTACTAAGAGCAAAACAAACAAACATAAAAACATAAGAATGGCCGTGCTGAGTGAGACCAAAGGTCCATCCAGCCCAGTCTCCTGTCTAACGACAGTGGACAATGTCAGGTGCCTGGAGTGAATGAACCTAACAGGCAATGATCCATTGATCTCTCTCCTGTCATCCATCACCACCTTTTGACAAACAGGCTAAGGATACCATTCCTTACCCATGCTCGCTAATAGCCATTAATTGACTTAACCTTCATGAATTTATCCAGCTCTCTTTTAAATCCTGTTATATTCCTAGCCTTCACAACCTCCTTAGGCAAGGAGTTCCACAGGTTGACAGTGTGCTGTGTGAATAATTTCCTTTTATTTGTTTTAAACCTGCTGCTCATTAAGTTCATTTGGTGGTCCCTAGATCTTATATTATGGGAACAAATAAATAACTTTTCCTTATTCACTTTCTCCACACAACAGAAACCCCCCCAAACTCTTACAAACCAGTTGAGGTCAGAAGGAGGAAGGGAGGTGTATTTGACCCATTCCTGTAACCCCCGACAGGAGGGAAACACCCACAATGAGCCTCAGAAGCTGATCTGTACCTCCCTCCCACAAACTTCAGCTATTCAGGACTCTCACACAGCAGGACTCACAGACATGACCCAGCCAAAAAAGTCAGCAGCCCCCTACAACCCACAACTGGTTTTAGTTCTTGTGAAGTCAACCATGGCCCTGAAGAGTTCACTAACTGCCAATGAGCGAAAGACTCATGGGGAATAGGGATTTTTCACTCATTGGCCTCCAAAGGCATGCCATGAGCTCTCACCTCTACCACACCTGAAGAGGCCCACAAAAAGGGAGAGGTGGAAATATTACCTGATCTGCTTTCCCCCATCCAAAAACCCCTGCACTTTCCAATGTCAACTGACTTCCCCTGACTCTCTAGAGGCTCAGGGCTTCATTCCTTTGGAACTCACAAAGAAGCCACCCAGGAAGGGGAGCTGATAAAAACTGGGGGGCGGGGGGGGGCTACCAAAGGAGGGGGAGGAGACAATTTGAGGCCTTTTGTCCCTCTTGGGGAACTTCTTTGAGCATGCAGAAGTTAAGGCGCACAAAGAGAGAGACATTTAAGAAGCTCATCAAAACCAAACTCTCCCACCCAAAAGCTTTTCGGTGGACAATCCCTCCCTCCGCCCTTGAGATCAGGTTATATTATAAAGTATCACTAGCAAGAACCAAAAAGCTACTATACTGGAGTTCTGCACTCAGGTGAACATTTCAATAATTACTGCGTCAAATTTGGAGCCCAAATCCAGTTCGTTTCAAATTATGCAGAAACATCCTACTTCAACCCCAGATCCAACCTACCAAATTTATGTCAGGTACAAATGAAAGTTGCAACCTTAACAGTAGTTGTCACAACTGTACCTGTATTCCCACTCTGTGGTCCAGCAAGGAATTTTGGGTTCACAGACCCTCACTGTTACCTCTTCTGTTGAGAGACCCATATCTCTCTTGCTCCTGATGGAGGTATTTCCAGGCTGCACAGCTCCTGCCTACACTGTAAATTCCCCAGAAAGAGAGACTACTTTAAACAGGCCTGTGTCTGTGCTTTGCTTTTTCGGAAGCTACAAACAATGTAATTGCTACAGTCACAAGTTATCAGACAGCTTTTTCCTAAGCAGGCACATTTACTCTTAAGATTAAAGCATTACAAAGACCTATTAAAACAATAAAACCTACATGGCAGGCTAATAAGCTTACCAGAGATCACCTCCAACTCCAAGGAGGGATCAGGTAAGCCATCAGTCCTTGAAACACCACCAGAGGGTTTATAGTTTCAAGTTCATACATGTTTTACTATGAAAAAGCACCCATAGGCATACACCTTTCTTTCACTTCGGTCTTCAGAGACCATAAATAGGTAGTCAGTCAGACAATGGTTCTTCCCTCAGGGCATAGTTTCAAAAAGATTGGGATGGGAACCTGCATTTACCTCCCTCCAGGTACTTCCTAGCAAACCCACTTAACTTGGTTTGTCCAAAAGTTCCTTTCTGTCTGGCATATTGTTTGAAACAGTCCTTTGAAGCTCATTACACTTCTCCAGGGTTTACACTGGCCTCATCTCTTCACTGAGAGACGTTACATACAATCCCACGACAATACATCAACTTTGCATTCATGACGCAAAGGATTCCAAAGCTATTTCAACTTAACCAAGTAATATCTTCCAAAGATATTGCAGGAAACTGCCATAGCTGTCACAGTAATGTTGGTATATGAAGTTACTTTCTAGCCTTTGACATGGAATAAGCTACACTTAACTCTTTCCTACCCCAACTCTTTGTTCAATCATCCAGCCTGTCATTCAGACCAGTATCCCAGAAGTCATTTGATTCAGACTTCTCTCTGGGCCCTCAGTCAGCCTTTCCCTTTAGATCGTCTTTCTGCACAACATCTTTAAAAAACAACCTTCTTATCCATCCACGAAGCTAAGTCTTATCCAAGCCCTAATCATCTCACATCTCAATTACTTTAGTCTTGACAAATGCCATTTTGCCCCATTCATATCCATTCAGAATGCTTCTTCAAATATCATTTTCTTAGTCTTCTGCTTTGACAAGATCAACACTTTTCCCATGCCCCTTTCCCCTACCCCCACCCTCCAAGTGCCCTTTTCTCTATCACAGGGGTCTCCAAACTTTTCAGCCCGAGGGCCGCATTAACTATCAAATAGCAGTTCGGGGGCCGACAACACACTCTAGGTCCAAATAAAAAAGAATCAAAACATGGATGTTGTTTTTAATTATTTATTTAATATTATTTTATTCAGTTATTATTTAATAACACATTGATACACTACACCTGTTCACTACACATGAACACTACACCTGAACACCTGTTCACTACACCTGAACACTACACCTGAACACCTGTTCACTACACCTGAACACCACACCTGAACACCACACCTGAACACCACACCTGAACACCTGTTCACTACACATGAACACTACACATGAACACCTGTTCACTACACATGAACACTACACATCAACCCCCCAACTGACCCACCCAGCCAGGTCTCTCCCCCCAAAACCTCCTTTCCTCCAACCCCCCCCCAAATGACCCACCCAGCCAGGTCTCTCCCCCCAAAACCTCCTTTCCTCCAACCCCCCCCCCAATGACCCACCCAGCCAGGTCTCTCCCCCCCCCAAACCTCCTTTCCTCCAACCCCCCCCCAAATGACCCACCCAGCCAGGTCTCTCCCCCCAAAACCTCCTTTCCTCCAACCCCCAACTGACCCACCCAGCCAGGTCTCTCCCCACAAAACCTCCTTTCCTCCAACCCCCCGCCCCCAACTGACCCACCCAGCCAGGTCTCTCCCCCCCAAACCTCCTTTCCTCCAACCCCCCCCCCCCCAATGACCCACCCAGCCAGGTCTCTCCCCCCCAAACCTCCTTTCCTCCAACCCCCCCCCCAAATGACCCACCCAGCCAGGTCTCTCCCCCCAAAACCTCCTTTCCTCCAACCCCCCCCCCCAACTGACCCGCTCAACCCGGTCTCTTTCCCCCCCCCCAACTGACCCGCTCAACCCGGTCTCTTCCCCCCCCCCCCAACTGACCCGCTCAACCCGGTCTCTTCCCCCCCCCCCCAACTGACCCGCTCAACCCGGTCTCTTCCCCCCCCCCCCCCAACTGACCCGCTCAACCCGGTCTCTTCCCCCCCCCCCCCAACTGACCCGCTCAACCCGGTCTCTTCCCCCCCAAACTGACCCGCTCAACCCGGTCTCTTCCCCCCAAACTGACCCGCTCAACCCGGTCTCTTCCCCCCCAAACTGACCCGCTCAACCCGGTCTCTCCCCACAGACCGTTTCGCCGCCTGGCAGTGGGTGGCTCCTTGTTTCGCCGCCTGTAACTGGGTGGCGGTGCGGCGCGTCCCGGCCCCAGCTCTGAGCCGTCCCTGGCCGGCGGCGGCAGCGGAGCACGCAGCGCGTCCCGGCCGGCGGCGGCAGCGGAGCACGCAGTGCGTCCCGGCCGGCGGCGGCAGCGGAGCACGCGGCGCGTCCCGGCCCCGCGGCTGACTGTGGCAGCGGAGCACGCGGCGCGTCCCGGCCCCGCGGCTGGTTCCCGACCCCTGCCGCGGGCCGGATGAGAGGGCCTCGCGGGCCACATCTGGCCCGCGGGCCGTAGTTTGGAGACCCCTGCTCTATCATATCAAACATAAGCTACTTGTCTTCACTTTCAAGGCTCGTCACTGCTTATCCCCACTCTACCTATCATCTCTCATTCACTACTGAAATGTCAATTCCTGCCTTGGATAAGTTCATGTTACCTGCTTCAGGGGGCCACTCGTTAAATTTTCAAACCAGCATCTTTTTGCTTTTTTCTGTGCTGCTTCTCATATATGAGAGGTGCTCCTGGTAAAAAGCGCAAATCTACCTACCTCTTATCCCCCTTCCTTTGACATGATGCCTACAAAATCCTGAAAATAGTTAGATTGCTGGTGTGATAAGACCACTGTCCATTATGCTGACCAATACTTCCTTTGTACTCCATCCATCTTTATCTGTCTGATATCTCTTTTTCTTAATACTTAGATTTTAAGTTGCCTGGGGCAGGGATCATCTTTTTGTTTTGTGTTTGTACTGTGCCTAACACAATGAGTCCCTGACACACAATTAAGGCTCTTATAGACATTGGTTGTAACAAGTTTTTTATAATTCTGACAATTTAACTCAGAAATTTCACTATTTTAATAAAGGGATTTCACACCAGTACGTTTTCAAAATCTGCAAAAACAGAACATTAAAAGCTGATAGCATTTACCTCAATAGGAAGTTGTTTAAAAGTTGTTATCAGATAGTCTGCAGCTACAGCTACTCCAACTAAAGCGGCCACCTTTTCTGGTCGAGCTATTGCTGCATGAAGCATCAGCCATCCACCTAAGCTGGATCCCACTAAAATCTTAAAATAAGATTTGAAAAACAAAACACACACAAAATTATTTTTAAAATGTAAATTATCAATTTACTTTTTTTAAAAACCAAAATATTTTCAGTTTTGTTTAACTACTTAAACCTGGGGCATAATCCTGCTGCATTTACCCAGCAGAACTGCTGTCATTTTCAGTGGGAATTTTGCTGGAGTAAGCATCACAAGATCTAGCATTTAACTACTGTTTTTTGTTCGATGGGGCAGGTTATTGCCTTCTCGGACTGACCCACTGTAAGCTAAATGAGAATTGAAATGCAGCTGAGCATCCAGTACCTTTTCTTTTTCCAGCTGTGGAAGTGCTTTAACATTTGATGTTTCTTTCTTTAAAGAAATGAGCATTGCAAAGGCTCATTAATAAAAGTCAGACAAAACACACTAAAGTTTTAACACATTACAATAGTTCTAATATTCACTCTGACCTACATTAGAAGTAATTACTTAGTAGAACTCCCTCTCCTTAATGTAAACTAAGCTGGTATGCAGTATTTGAAAGCATCCATTGCCAGGGTATCTATGCAATGGACAGCCTAACACTGATTTCTTGACTGATTCTGTTTTGAACTAAAATGGTTCCTCCTCAAGTTGTTTCATTACCTAACCTACTTTATTTTCCATTTAGTGTTGTTCTACAATGTTATGTCCATTGCTATTAGCTTGTTGATTAGCGCCTGCATCCCTGTGCACTGTACTTCCATTTGAAACAACTCAAATCAGAAATGAGTACAAAGGTAATTCTTTTCTTTTTTTATAGGCAATCAATCACAAGGACCATTAAAATATACTTCTGGCTATGTAAAGTTTTAACTTAGGAGAACAGTCTATGCTATATTTAAAAATAAAATATAACCTGTGGTCCATCTGTGAGTTCATCCAGTACAGCCAAAACATCCTTCCTCCACTTTCCAACTGTACACTCTTGAAGATTACCATCTGAACTTCCACATCCTGTATAATCAAATCTGCAAGTTAACAGTCAAGATAAAAATTAAATATTACTTACAAAACAAGTTGCACGAGACAGTACCTACACAGAACAGTACTCTTGGCTGTTAATCAGAATTAAACAATTGCAATAAATATCTCAATCATGGAGGTTTGTAGAAATTTCAGTTAAGAGAGAAAGTTACTCTCTGCCATGAAATCATACACAAGGATTTGCGAGCACAAGAGAACTAGGAGATGCAGTGCACCCATGTACTAACTAGCTCTTAAAATCTGCAAATCCAAATTTAACTCAGACATATGGACAGGACTGTCCTTGAAGAACGAGTCCAAGAAGTACATGAATTTTCAATTTTTAGATTTTCAAGTCAAGAGTCTCCTTCATTTACTATACATGGATCATAAATATGTTGTCAAGTACTGAGATTGTACATCCTTATTACATTTTGTACCTTCTTAAAACAATGTTTCATCTGTATTACGCAATTCATTTCACTAGGTATACTCCTCTAAACCCACTCAAGATACTTGACCAAAAGATACTAATCAGTATTCATATGATTTAGCAGTTGAGTCATCACAGATAGCATTCCGTAAGAGAGCTAAAACAAGAACTCTGTTCTAAAGCCCAAATCCAGGGGCTCCCAGCAGAAGTCCTCTAACATAGTGCTCCTTGCAGGATGGAGTCTAAGCATCCAGTAACTATTTATTTTTTATATATTAACCATAATATAAGTGAAGATTTCCAATTTCAAAGATTTTTTATTTTTATGCTGATAATCTTACTATTTCATGAAGCATACCACTCAGGTTAGAACAGAGACAATTTCAATGAGTCATGCAAGTATGCTGAAAAAATTCATTTTACTGATTTAAATAACCTCTGCATAGAAAAGATGATCATATCTTAGCTACAGATTGGCAGCAACACCATCACAAGAAGCAGACGTTATCTCTTATATTGAATGCTTTCAAATCAGATGTCAAAATCTAGCAGACTGAAGTGGGGGAGGAATTGTCAGCATCTTAGACGTATTTTCACAGAATTCCTCATTCCTAACTACCATACTATAATTAGTTTTTCTAACCAATCTTTTGACTGTACCTTACAAAGGCATGACCGAGAGATTTGCAGAAGTCCTCGAGTGCAACTGCTTTCTGCCCATTCATATTTGAATTAAGGCCTGGGAGGAAGACAACGCCTGGGTTCTTGCCTTTAATCTTTGTATAAGCTAGATTTGGACGATCGGGTCGACTAAGGAAACTGATTGATGACTTCTGTCTGCAAGCTTTAAAAACACAAAAATACGTTTTATAAAGAAAATCATCATCAGAAATACTTAAGTACTTGGGGAAAGATACCAGAAAACAGAAATCATCTTAAACTAAAATATTTTGTTTCAAGTAAAATACCCAATTGCCAAACTGTGTCAGGATTATGTTCAATACTATCTATTAGGACAATTTCAAATCTTCTGGGACCACACAGCTATCTGGGTGAAAAAAAGCAAGATGATATTCAAGTCATACGATACTAACAGTTTCACTCTGTAATCAGAAACATGGTTGACTAACCCTTCCTATTTTTTAAAGGGTTTACACACAACTGAAAGTTACTGAATCTTGATTTGTTATTAAATTTCATATTTTCTCAATAACTTTAATCATCCGGTTAGTTTAAAATTATCTATTTGTGCTTCCTTATTATTTGCCTCTGCTATTCCAAAGTAGTATGTTTTTCAAAATTAAACTTAAGAAGTGAAGTTATTATTTACATTGTACCATGGGTGTAGAACATTTTAGATAATGCTTTCTTAGCCAGAAGGCGGAGAAAGCTACAATCAAAGGTACCAATCCTCCACAGAGAACAGAAACCAAGTTTGGCCGACCCTTTCTGTCATTCTGAACTTATCAATGGCCAGAAAAAATGTTTGGCAAATATGAATACTACTACTTTTCAAGCTAGATCCCTGAAGTTGAGGGGTTTTATTTTAGTTAATGTGTATTACAACCTCATGCCTCTTTTTCTGGTTCCTCAAATGAATTGAGCATGCTCAGTACTGGTCATTTTTCACATTCTCCTTTGTCATTTTAATATTTTGAATCAGTAAAGAACACAGTTCAGATTCTCGGAAGCATTACATTTTAAGCAGTGATAGCCAAGCACCTCATTTCAAATCCCTAAACCAGTCTAGAAACAAGCTGCTTGTAAGTGACTACTCCATCTCACAGCACCTTAGCTACCTTATTTAAGTTAATTGTAGCTAACTGAAATAACAGTTCAATTAGGTACAAATGCTGACACACAAAATGATGCTTAATTTCAAATTAAAAAAACTGAACCCATCTATTAGCAACACTGTGGTTAGACAACCAGCTGCTGAAAAACAAGTTCAAGTACATTTATTGCTGTACAATAACTTCAGTCAGACTGAAATCCATCACTTATTTAAGACATTACAACAGCAGTTTTTTCTAGACTTAATTTCAAAATGAATAAAATGAAGTTCAGAAAAGCTTCAATGAAAAGATAGAATTGCCACATGGACCTTCTATAAATGAAATTCCTTTATCATAAAAACGTTTCAGTATAAAGGGCTGGCTGGCTATCAGAGAAAAACACTCAAGTAGTACAAACCCTCCCCTGCGCCCCATGTTGAGAGATAGCACAGATGTACCAGTAAGTAAACAGTATGCTCCCATGAACTCACTGTCATTAGGCAATTTCAGTAAGCTGACAAATTTGCTGAGGGTACCAGTAAGCTGACAAATTTGCTGAGGGTACATCTTCAATACCCGCCAGATTGGCAGGCAGTGATCCACCTAGCAGAGATCAATTTATCGCATCTACTGTAGACTTGATAAATTGACCCCCGAGCGCGCTCCCCTTAGACTCTGGAACTCCACCTCCGCAAGAGGCAGAAGCGGAGTCAACAGGGGGAGTGGCAGCGGTCGACTCATCACCATGTGGACAGCCAGGTAAGTCACCCTAAGATACCAGTTTAAGTGGTATATAATAAGTTATTAAAAAATCGAGTACTCTACAGCCTCTATATCCAACAGGCTTATAGGCTGATTTTGCTAAACTGGTTCAGAACAAAGATTCTGCTGAGACAACATGGCTGGATTGCACAAACAGACTAAATTATATTTCAACCTATTTTAGAAACAGTTATACAGGTAACAACAATGTACTGATGCTGGCCAGAAAAAATAATTACACCGGAATGAGTTTTAAATTAAATTTAGCTAACTCAGTTTGAGAACAATATAACTGGGTCTGTTTGTACAGCCTGGTAATAATACTTAAGCAGAAAATAAGCCAAGTCTGTTTTGGTGCCATTTTGCTGGAATGACATTTGAAATATCTCAAGAAATACTATGTGGACAACTCAACATTTCCCCACTATTGTTTTATTCCAAGGGCCTGAAAACTTTGAGCCAGTGAAGGCATGGACAACAGCTTCCTAAGGGCTCAAGGCTGTTTTTAATATTTATTAAAGCAATCTACAGTCAGCAGTGTTTTAGGGCAAGTCTACTCAGATCAAGATGGAGCATCAAAGGCAGTGGGAAGGCATACTGAGCCTAGCCACACCATGAACAGATGACAAGGCAATGGCGGAATGGGTTGGACATTGTTGGGGGTGACGTTCCCTCCAAAGAATGAGGCTGGTGGTCACTTGTATCTGAAAAACACACTTTATTCCAGAGCATGCAAGCATGGGTAGTTCATAAGGAGCTACAAAGAACAGGAGCGTTATGGTGACCTTTTATCAGAAAACATAATACATAGAATTGTAATACAGTAAGGGGTCTTAACCTATATGTGGCTAGTAATCTTTATCTATAACCAATCATTTCACAATTCAAGCTGTTCACGTGCACACCAGGCATCCTTCAGACACTTTTCACTTGACCAGAAGGCCCCCCTTCCCTTGCTCTATGGCTTTGTTTACATGTTCCATGTTTATCTCTATGCACAAAAGCTGAGACTCTGCAAAATAACATCTTATCTTGTTAGAATCAGTATGTATGTGTATCTGGCCTTCAACTAAAGCATTCTACTGTGCACATTCTCTTCTGGGAATGGGTGAAAAGTAAAGACAAACAACAAACCCAAAGGACTTTGGTTCAGGTTCTTAAGGCCTGTAGTAGCTAAACCTAAAAGCCATCCTAGAAGTATATACTTTACCCCCACAACATTAGCTACATGTCAAAAGAACGATAATGGGTTTAAAAAACTAGATACGTTCATGGAGAATAGGTTCCTCAATGGTTATTAGTCAGAATGGGCAGGGCTGGTGTCCTAGCCTGTTTACCAGAAGCTTCTAAAGGATGGCAGGGGACAGATCACGTGACGACTGTTCTGTTCAATCCCTCTGAGGCACCCGGCATTGGCCGGAATTGAAAAACGGAATACTGGGCTAGATGAACCTCTGGTCTGACTCAGTGGGGCGTTCTTATAAGGCAGGCTGAAGCAATCTCCCCGTTGAGGCCTGAGGCTTTCTTTAGGAGGCCTCCAGCCTCGACGTCCACACCATGCAGCAGCTTGAGAAAAAGCTGCACTGCTGAAAAGGATGCTACATCTGTACGTAAGCCGGCATGACGCCCACGAGAAGATCGAGATTGGGGTTGCCACCTCTGAGGTGCCACACGCCAGGATGATCCTGAGCTTGTCACCAGGGGCAGCTGGCAGTGAGGGCCTAGCACTCTACCCGGTGCCTCAGGCAGCTCCTTCCAGACAAGAATCACTCCTGGGAAGAGGCGGCGGGGGAGGGGTCGGGGGGGTCTTGACACCCCAGGGCAACAGGACCAAGTGACATCCAGCCCTGGGGAGCCAAGATGTGTTAAGGCGCCTCCCCCTCCCCCAGCACAGGTTGGGGCGGGGGGGAGGGGCCGGGCCACAGGAATCACGTGCTGACAAAGCGCCTCCAAAGACCCCCCCCCCCCGCGCGGGCAGAACCCACGTTGCGCCCAGGCCCCGCCCCCCAGGGGCGCCTGAGCCGGGCTCGGCGCAGTAACGGCCCGGCCCCGCGCTTACCCGTCAGCTGCCCTGGAGACCGCAGCAGCAGGGAGGTGCGGCCGGCCCCGCCCCCCGCGCAGCTTGCAGCGGCCCTGCCCCAGGTCAGGCCCCGCCACCATAACGCCCAGGCCCCGCCGCCCGCCGCTGCCATGGCCAGGCCCCGCGTGGCGTGAACGTCCCGCCCTCCTCGGGCAGCGCGGGAAAGAACTGAGCATGCGCCTCGCTGAGAAAGGACGGTTGTGCGCATGCGTTGGTGTGCTGCCGGCCGCTCTCAACGTCATACGGACGCTGCGTCGGCGCTTAAGGACCAGCCTACCAGAAAGTGCGCAGACACCTGCGCGTGACCAATACAGACGGGGGACTGCGCAGGCGCCTCCTCTCGGAGGCAGCCAAAGAAGCGGAGTACGCATGCGCGTTGAGAGAGCCGCGGGCGCTGACCTCGTTCTTCAGAGGCGCAGGCGCCGATCAGCGCCAGGGAGCTTGAGACCAGCCTCGGTCCGCCAACGTTCTAACTGCGCCGGGCAGGGGCGGCAGGAGGCCCCGGGTTGGGGGGGGACCCGGGCGTAGGGTGGGGGAGGGGGAATCAGAGGGCGGGGAGGGGGGTCGGGGCTGAAGCCCGAGAGCGGAGACCGGCTGGGTGGGCTCCAGGCCGCGCTGACCTGAGGCAGCCCCACTACTTCCCGGGCACGGAAGAAGCCTGGGCGGCTCCAACTGCCAGGAAGCGGCGGGGCTCCCCCTGTCCACAACCGGCCCGTGGGAGCTATGGAGCAGGGCTGGGGCAATGCGCAGAGCCCCTCTGGCCACCCCTCTGCCTAGGAGTTGGAGGCGGTGCACTGCTTCCCAGGAGCCTGGTGAAGCTGCTGGGCATGGAGCCTGCCCAGCTCCACGTGGCCAACCGGATGTTAGCTGCCAGGGTCCCTTTTCAAGATTGATATCAAATAAAGTTGGTAGTCTTAGTCCAGCTTTTAGTACAACACCCACCCCTCTATTTTTGCAGCCTTGAGTCTTAGCGGGTGAATCAAGGATGACGTAGGCCATAGAGACTAAACTAACACCTTCTGCCATCAGGTCAAGATCAAGGATAGGAAAAAAACTTGAACTACTGCTGTTCCTGTTGTGTGCATAAATGAAGAGCTGGTAATTCACAATTCTCAGGCTAAGATTTATTACAAAAAGAAGGTTCATGAAAGATACGCATGTGCAGTGTAGGCAGGTAGTAATCTTCAAAAGATAGTTTTTAGGTACAACACACACCTATAGGTAAAGATATATTTTCCATAGCTCCTTTATGAAAAAGATTATTGGATCATCAAATTTCAACTACTTTTTGAATTTGTCAACAATCTATCTATCTATCTCAGGGGTCTCCAAACTACGGCCCGCGGGCCGGATGCGGCCCGCGAGGCCCTCTCATCCGGCCCCTGGAGATCTTTTTGGCTCTTTAGGGAATTTTTGGCTCTTTTGAGCTTTTCGCTGGGACGGCTCCGCGCTGGGGCTTGGAAGCGCCGCGCGGGCCGCCAGCCGCGGGGCCGGGACGCGCCGCGTGCTCGGCTGCCGCCGCGGGGCCGGGACGCGCCGCGTGCTCGGCTGCCGCCGCGGGGCCGGGACCCGCCGCGTGCTCGGCTGCCGCCGCCGGGCCGGGACGCGCCGCGTGCTCGGCTGCCGCCGCCGGCCAGGGACGGCTCAGAGCTGGGGCCGGGAGGCGCCGCACCGCCACGCAGTTACAGGGGGCGAAACAAGGAGCCACCCACTGCCAGGCGGCGAACCGGTATGTGGGGAGAGACCGGGTTGAGCGGGTCAGTTGGGGGGTGGGTGGGAGGGAAGGAGGTTTTGGGGTGAGAGACCTGGCTGGGTGGGTCAGTTGGGGGTTGGAGGAAAGGAGGTTTGGGGGGGGGAGAGACCTGGCTGGGTGGGTCATTTGGGGGGGGGGGGTTGGAGGAAAGGAGGTTTTGGGGTGAGAGACCTGGCTGGGTGGGTCATTTGGGGGGGGGGTTGGAGGAAAGGAGGTTTTGGGGGGAGAGACCTGGCTGGGTGGGTCAGTTGGGGGGGGGGGGTTGGAGGAAAGGAGGTTTTGGGGGGAGAGACCTGGCTGGGTGGGTCAGTTGGGGGGGGGGTTGGAGGAAAGGAGGTTTTGGGGGGAGAGACCTGGCTGGGTGGGTCAGTTGGGGGGGGGGGTTGGAGGAAAGGAGGTTTTGGGGGGAGAGACCTGGGTGGGTCAGTTGGGGGGTTGATGTGTAGTGTTCATGTGTAGTGAACAGGTGTTCATGTGTAGTGTATCAATGTGTTATTAAATAATAACTGAATAAAATAATATTAAATAAATAATTAAAAACAACATCCATGTTTTGATTCTTTTTTATTTGGACCTCGAGTGTGTTGTCGGCCCCCGAACTGCTATTTGATAGTTAATGCGGCCCTCGGGCTGAAAAGTTTGGAGACCCCTGATCTATCTATATAAAAGTCAAGTGGTGTATGTATGTATGACTGCGAACTCCTCCCGCACCGTTTGAGCCAGAGACTTGAAATTTGGTACAGTGAGGGGTCTTGGGGTCTAGATGGTCGTAAGGGTCGAAAAATTTTCGAATCTCACCTCTGACGCCCCCCAGGGGTGAAAGTCTTTCAGGGCCAATCACATCAGCTGGGGGGTTAGGTGGTGATGATGTCATAATACCCCCTCCAACAGACACCGCACTCGCTCAGCTCACCGCCCCTCCCTCCTCCAACGGAACCCCGGAGATCCCTCAGTTCTCTGCCCCTCCCAACGGAACCCCAGAATCCATCAGCCCTGTGCCCCCCCCCCCCACCTGCGAAGGTCCCGGAATCCCTCGGCTCTGGGCCCCCTCCCCGCCTGCGAAGGATCCGAGTTGGGTTTGGTGGGACGGTAAGTGAGGTGGGGGTGTTGGGTTTCCTTGGGGGGGTGAGGTGGGGGTGTTGGGTTTGCTTGGGGGGGGGGTGAGGGGGGGTGTCGGGTTTGGTCGGGGGGTAAGTGAGCCGGGGGGGGGTGTCGGGGTTGGTCTGGGGGGGTGGGAAGGTGTCGGGGTGGGTGCCCAGACCAACCCCGACACCCCCCTGGCTCACTTACCCCCCGACCAAACCCGACACCCCCACCTCACCCCCCCAAGCAACCCCGACACCCCCACCTCACCCACCCACCAACCGCAACACCCCCAGACCAAACCTGACACCCCCCGGCTCACTTACCCCCCGACCGAACCTGACACCCCCCCCACGAACCGCAACATCCCCTGACCAACACCCACACCTCACCCCTCACCCACCCCGACACCTTCCCACCCCCCCAGACCAAACCCGACACCCCCACCTCACCCCCCCCACCAATCACAACACCCCCAGACCAAACCTGACACCCCCTGGCTCACTTACCCCCCGACCAAACCCGACACCCCCACCTCACCCCTCACCCACCCCGACACCTTCCCACCCCCCCCCAGACGAAACCCGACACCCCCCCACCCACCCCCGACGAAACCCGACACCCCCTGGCTCACTTACCCCCCCGACCGAACCCGACACCCCCACCTCACCCCCCCCCCACCAACCGCAACACCCCCTGACCAACCCCAACCCTCACCCACCCAGACAACTTCCCACCCCCCCAAACCAAACCTGACACCCCCCCGGCTCACGGTGCACTGTGTAGCACACAGATTATTAAATACACTGTTCGGTCGGGGGGTCAGGTGGGGGTGTTGGGTTTGGTCGGGGGGGGTCAGGTGGGGTTGTCGGGTTTGGTCGGGGGGTAAGTGAGCCGGGGGGTGTTGGGGTTGGTCAGGGGGGGTGGGAAGGTGTTGGGGTGGGTGAGGGGTGAGGTGTGGGTGTTGGGGTTGGTCAGGGGGTGTCAACTGTCTGCCCCCTCCCCACCTCCGACTGACCCGAGCAACGCCGGGCACTTATGCTAGTATTAAATATATGCAATGGAAATGATTATAGTGATAAGAAAAGCAAGAATTTCATAATGAGAAATCAGGCCAATATTTAAAAATAAGAACAAGCATATTTTTAAAAACATTTATTTAGAAGTCTTAATTGCATCATGCAGGATACAAAAATCATTATAAAACTTGTAGAGCCATACATAAAAGTTAAAATTAAGGTACAATCATGGGGAAAAAAATAAAGCAACTATTTTCTGGTATTGTTTTTATGTTTTAAAATCATTAGCTTGGAAGATTTTTGTAGCTGTAATCTGCACAGAAATTAAAGATAAAAAATATTCTTGGTGATAACAGTTCCATCTTTCCCGATTCATCATATCAAATCTGTTGCATGTCAAACCTAATAAAATAATTCCAGAGCAATCATGTGACCTGTGCATTCCACACCAAAAACAAAAAATTTCATACCCATTCATGCCAGATAAAGGATTTTAAAAGTGTAACACTTTCTGTAAGTATAATTTATTCTGCTTTCAGCTTTTAATTTGTTTAATCAAAAGCCACTCTCTTTGCTTTTAGTGTGGTTTCTTTAATTAAATGAACAATATGGCACATACAAATCCAGAATACTAAGCTAAGGAACTATTTGAAGATTTGCCTGAAGTCCAGGTTTCATTCATTAATAATTTATTTTTATATAATAGTTAAGGGCTAGAAAGCAGTTTTTAAATGGGAGAACATTTACATGGGGTATACATTAAAAAATAGGTCTTTGCCGTTTTTTCTACTTAATTTTTTTTATTTATATTACTGTTTTATAATGGGCTCTCACAACTTGCCTGTCTTTGTGCTCCACTCTATCATATGCCGAAACTCTACACCGATGTATACTTTGAACAATCTCATTGACAGAGATCAATGGGAGTTTTCATGCAGACTTCAATTGGACAAGGATTTCACCCATTGATTTCAGTGGGGTGTTCAATCAGCACAACATGCTAGCTTTAGACTAAAATCATATCTATGGCAAGACTGAACTCTATTCAACAGACATTGCTACAGGAACCAGACAGAATCAGTTCAAGGCCTCCTGCAGAAAGAATGCAGAAAATGTATGGCAAAGTTAAGTTTGCTACTCTTGTCTACATTCAGCTTTGTGAGAGAGACCATCTTTGTGAAGAAAACGAGGAATACTTGTGGCACCTTAGAGACTAACCAGTTTATTTCAGCATAAGCTTTCGTGGACTATAGCCTGCTTAATCGGATGCATACAGTGTAATGCACAGAAGTATTATATACACACAAAGCAGAAAAAGTTGGAAATTACCAAGTTCAAATTACAAATTTCTGTGTATATAATGCGTCTTACTTCTGTGTGTTCCATTCTATGCATCTGATAACATGGGCTATAGCCCACAAAAGCTTATGCTGAAATAAACTGGTTAGTCTCTAAGGTTCCACAAGTATTCCTCGTTTTCTTTACGGATACAGACTAACACGGCTGCTAATCTTAAACCTATCTTTGTGAAGCTATTGCTTCTGTGTTGTGCTTTATGTAAATGACTTTATACATACAGTTTGTGCAACTGAGAATTTAAATATACAGAATATTGTAGCAATTGAATTATATAAAATTTAGGAAGAATTTTGGCACTGTTCCATTACACAAAGCTAAAGCACAGCTCACAATTTGAGTTACTTCTTACACAAGCATCATGTAAATCTTTGGCTCTGTAGTAATATTTTAAAATATTAAGACAAGAACCTCATATATTGTAGACTCGTGTGTTTGAGGTTTTTCATTTTTTTTTATAAAATACATAAGTAAAAATTTTTAAAAGCCATCTAATTACCTATAAATGTTAAATACTGCATATTAAAAATATATGCTATTATACCTTTTACTAAAATGTTTGCATACCAATGAGCACACACAAACAATTCTGTAAACTGTTCAGTTTGTATTTATGAAGAGATCTTCTATATAGAATTAGTAAGAAATTACTATTGAATCAATATACCATATCAAATTGACTTGATTACCCATGTTAGAATACTATCACACTTTCAATAGCTTTATTTAGTTCTTTTGCTACTATAATGATCAACTAAAAGAAACAAATAGTCTTACTTTCACTTGTGTGTATAAAATCTTTTGATTTTGAGAGTTTGTGTGCATATCATAGGAAGAATACTTGTGACAGTTATCAATATAGTATATGGCTTTTCAAATTCACTTGCATATGGCTAAATTAATGTATAAGGATATCGCAATATGCCTTGTAAATGAACTCTTGCATCATTTTATTATAACATGAAGTGGGTATAGCCTTCTGCTCCTGTAACTATAACATCCATCCATATCCTCATGGCTTCTGGCGTTGGTGCAACCATGTAATATATTCGGTCATGAGTCTTAACACTGAAAGTGAGTAATGGGTTAGGACTCTAAAATAAAGAAGAAACAGCAAAATCAGTTGCATGACATGAGAGCAGTTTACTGACCGAGTAAAATTATGTACTAGGAGACTGTCAAGGAAAAAGCCAGTTGATCAATGGCTACTTCACATCTCTTCCTGTGTAACTCAGGATTTGCTCAAGCCCATCCTGCTACCTCTGACAGAAAACAGGTGTTCGAGACTACCCAGGCCTAATGTATGACTTCTAAAAGGAACAGCAATATGCGAGACCAAACGTTGCTTCATCTCTAAACCACAATTCCCCAGTGCACCTGCTACAGCAAGTCATCAAAAGTGATTTTAATTCTTAAAGTCCACTTCTTGGGGATAGGTGAAACAGCTCACAGTTCTTCTAAAGTGCAGTTGCTAGTCAGGGGTACTCATCCAAGGACTTCCAAATCAAATCAACTCCCACCTGGGGCTAGAAACACAACTACATCCCCTGATTTAGGCCATCTGTAGCTGCAGCTCTAGTAACCTAGTAACTTCATGGTCCATTGAAGTCAGTGGCATAACACCCAATGACTTCACTGGAGCCAATAATTCACCCCTAAAACACCATATTCAGGAAGAATCTGTGTATGTGCCATCAGATGCATTTTCAGCATCTGGGACTGGTGGCTGATACAAAAGGCTCCACATGGTCATAAGAACATAAGAAAGGCCGTACTGGGTCAGACCAAAGGTCCATCTAGCCCAGTATCCTATCTACCGACAGTGGCCAATGCCAGGTGCCCCGGAGTGAGTGAACCTAACAGGTAATGATCAAGTGATCTCTCTCCTGCCGTCCATCACCTCCCCCCCCCTCCCCCCTAACAAACAGAGGCTAGGGCCACCATTTCTTACCCATCCTGGCTAATAGCCATTAATAGACTTAACCTCCATGAATTTATCCTGTTCTCTTTTAAACCCTGTTACAGTCCTAGCCTTCACAGCCGCCTCAGGCAAGGAGCTCCACAGGTTGACTGTGCACTGTGTGAAGAAGAACTTCCTTTTATTTGTTTTAAACCTGCTGCCCACTAATTTCATTTGGTGGCCTCTAGTTCTTATATTATGGGAACAAGTAAATAACTTTTCCTTATTCACTTTCTCCTTACCACTCATAATTTTATATACCTCTGTTATATCCCCCCTTAATCTCCTCTTTTCCAAGCTAAAAAGTCCTAGCCTCCTTAATCTCTCAACTCTCGCCTTCCAAGTCTTCTCTAAATGCTAATGCTGCCAGATATTCTACCACCCTCTCTTTTCCAGATATGGGTGGTGATATAGGATTATTGCAGAAAGTTACATTTCCCTTATGCACAGAAGTAAATCTTCAATTTAGTAGGCTCTGTAAGTACTCTGTAAGTTGGGTGGTTATGTCATTATACTAATTGAATGCATTTTCCTAGTTAAGTCTCTTTTACAGATTCTTATCACTGTTAGACAGATAGAACCACTAGATTTTCACTACAAAAGGTTTTTTGTCTCCTGCTGATAATGGCCCATCCAAATTAAATAGCCTCTTAGAATTGGTATGGTAATTTACAACTTTTTTTTTGCTGTGTGTATAAATGCATCTTACTTCTGTTTGTTCCATTCTAAGCGTCTGATGAAGAGGGCAATAGCCCACGAAAGCTTATGCTGAAATAAACTGGTTAATCTCTAAGGTGCTACAAGTATTCCTCGCTTTCTTTACGGATACAGACTAACACGGTTGCTATTCTTGAATCTGTAAGTACTGTTCTCTTTATATAATGAAAACTCCATTAATGTAAAAGGCCAAATCTAATTGGTCTAGCCCCTTGTTTTTAACCTCTGCTGATTTGTAAACATTTATATCAAGGTTGAGATCAGACTACTCGATAACTTTGCATATGATTGAAAAATCTAAAGTCTCTCATCAGACTGGAACTTTTTAAGCGGAGATAGCTGAGTGCTCACTCCAACACTCAGAATGGAAGAACCATTTCACTCTTTCTTCTAAGGTAATCAACATATTAATCCTTTGATTAAAGTGCGTTATTATCCCCATCTTATAGTGAGGGAAATGGAATGTGAGAGACTTATTTTTGCCCAAAGCCACAAAGAGATTCACAGTGGCACAGGAGGAATTAGAACTCGGGCGTACCCGACTCCCTGACCCATTTTGAGACCACATCACTTGCTAGGTGGACTATGTCTCTTGTCTCTCAATACCATGTTTTATATATGGAACTAACAAAATTATGTGTGAGACACACAAGGTGGGTAAGATAAGATCTGTTATTGGACCCACTTCTGCTGGTGATTGAGACAAGCTTTCAAGCTTATAAGAGCTCTTCTTCAGGTCTGGAAAACGTATTCAAAAGTGTCACGGCTAAATACAAGGTGAACAGATCATTTACCATAAATAGTTAACAAAGCAGTTCCACCTTGTATTTAGCCGAAACACGGAGTATTTTTTCCCGACCTGAAGAAGAGCTCTGTGTAAGCTCAAAAGCTTCTGTCTCTCACCAACAGAAGTTGGCCCAAAGAAAGTTAATATCTCACTCACCTGGTCGCTAATATCATGGGACTGACACAGCTACCACAAGATTGCCTACAAAATTATGTATGCCAGTCATCGCTCTGGCCACTTTATCTACACATGCTGTGCTTT